>JAKCPI010031119.1:0-10485 GCA_023213315.1 Euborellia annulipes
TCTAATTACGCCCATGGGTTCAGGCATTCTTAATTAAGCAATTTGGAATCCAAATGGCTTAAATAAAATCATCCGGACTGCCTGAGATCCGAACCCCTGACCCTTTGGTTTAGAGGGCCAGCACTCTAGCCTTTGGACCCAAGCCTGAGGGCCCGAGCCATGCTTATAAATTTTCATTTCATCTTCTAATATATAGACGGAAACTATATATACGTATGTCGACACAAAAAATCTGGTGGGACAGTCACACCAGATTTTTAATTTTTATTTTGGAACTTTCCAGATTTTTGGAGAGTTTGTTTCGGGGAGATTTCGCTTTCGAAGAGTTATACCGCCTCCTGAATAATTTTGTATATTTTACACAGTAATATTATATGGTTTTCGAATGGAGGGGGCGCTAAAAAGGTATTGTGCCCCGGGCGCGAGTTAAGCTCACTACGCCACTGATATATCCTATATATTTTTATTTAAAAATGAATTAAGTTATGTCTGAAAAAGCGTAATAAAAAATACAGCAATCTTACTCGTCGAGATGAAATTTCATTGGAGATATTTTAAAATAAATGATTAAAAAAAAAAAAAAAATGTTTCCGCCCGGGATCGAACCGGGGGCCTTGTGCGTGTGAAGCACACGTGATAACCACTACACTACGGAAACCTCGTATAGTAAAAGTTGTTTAATTCTCCTTATAGATCAATAAAGATGACTTGAATTTGCATTTAATTCTTTTATTTTCTCTTATCTTTATAGACATTTTTGTTAATATTTTCTTTTTCTATATATATAATTCTTCTGTACGTGTGTATGTGACTGAACTCCTCCTAAACGACTGAACCGATTTTGATGAAATTTTTGGTGTATGTTTTGTGAGAATCCCGGACAGGTTATGTTTCACAAATAACAATAAGTTAATTAGTGTAGTAATTAACCGTTAAAATAGAGAAAAATAAAGGTTAATCTCTAGTGTAATGCAGTGAAATCTATGAGTGGGCGCTTGACTAGTTCACTAGTTCGCTCTTCTGACATCAGTTTAAAGTTAATGATTCTTTCGTTCTTTTCATTTCGCGCGCTATTTGTTTTGTCACTAGTGTCGTTTCGGTTCGTTCTTCCTTCGGTCAAAAACCATTCAGTTCGAAGCTATTCGGCAGCCTTCAAAAAATAGATTTGCGAGCCCTTCGGGCTCGCAAATTTATTTTTAAAAGCTACCGAATCGCTTCGAACTGAACGGTTTCTGACCGAAGTAAGCCGAACCGAAGCCGAGAATTCCCTAGTTGTTTTTGATTTTTTTAATCTAAGGAAACCGAACTGCGACCGAAGGGCCGAAACAATTAGGTCGGGACCCCTGCAAGTTGTTTAAAAAAAAAAAAGATTCTTAACAAAACGTAAACTGTCTCGGCAAAAATGGCTAAAGAAGGATGTAAAAAAAACAAAACGTAAACTGTCTCGAACGGGGAAGGCCTGAATGCAATTGACTGTATGCAAATATGGCGATGCAAAAAAAAGTAAAACGAAAACTGTCTCGAACGGGGAAGGTCTGATAAAAAAAATAATAATAAGAACGAATCTCAAAAATAAGAACGAAAGAATCACGAACGAAGCACGCCAGCGCTCCCTGGTGGCCAAGCGAGTCCCACTGCATTAAACTAGAGATCAACCAAAATAAAAATTAGGAGAAATAGTTGCCATGGTAACAAAATATAAATATTTTCCCATGTTTACGATTTTAGCACGGTGAAGCTAGCGGCCAATTTCTGGCGGCCGATTTTTTAAATGGCAACGTCGCATTAACAGACGCGCAGGCCATGTTAACTAATGTTAAAATATTATTTATTACAAATTAATTGATATCTCCTTAATTAGTGGATGTATAGGGATGAAAATTAGCATACATACACAGAATTAAATGCTGAATCGAAATATATAATTAAAATTAAGATAAAACCAGTGAATATAAATAAAATTAAGATATAGAAAAAAATAAATAACTCCTAAACTAAAAGAGGTGCCCAAACGAAAAAATTAGGCTAAATAGAGGATTAAAATCTGAATAGAATGATATATATATATTAATAGGGTGGCCCCCGTAGGAGGGGGTAAAAAAAATAAAAACTGCTTTTTTTAATCAGATGACTTAAAAAAAAAAATTAATTACTCCTAAACAAGGCGAGGTGCCCAAACAAAAAAATTGCACTTGATAGAGAATTAAAAGACGAATCCAATGATATATAGATGAATGGGGTAGCCCCCGTCGGAGGGGGTGAAAAAAAAATAAAAACTAAAATAATTTAGTTATAAGAATCGGCCGCTGGCTTATAACTCAAAAATAAAAAGAGGTGCCCAAACCAAAAAATTACCGTTAATTAGAGAATTTAATTCTGCATCGAATGATATATATTTGAATAGGGTGGCCCCCGTCAGAGGGGGTGAAAAAAAATAAAAACGACTTTTTTTTTTAATTACTCCTAAACAAGGCGAGGTGCCCAAACAAAAAAAATTGCACTTGATAGAGAATTAAAAGACGAATCCAATGATATATAGATGAATGGGGTAGCCCCCGTCGGAGGGGGTGAAAAAAAATAAAAACTGCTTTTTTTAATCAGATGACTTTAATTAAATCAATTAATTACTCGGAAACTAGACGAGGTGCCCAAACGAAAAAATTACCATTAATTAGAGAATTTTAAGCTGCATGCACTCATATAAAATTATTAAGGGTGGCCCCCGTCGGAGGGGGTGAAAAAAAATAAAAACTACTTTTGTCAAATTGATGATATAGGTAGAAAATAATTTATAAGTCCTAAACAAAGCGAGGTGCCCAAACCAAATTAATAGAGTAAATAGAGAATTTAACGCTGAATCCAATGATATATAGATGAATGGGCTAGCCCCCGTCGGAGGGGTGAAAAAAAATAAAAACGACTTTTTTAATTTCTACTTCCAAACAATCTAAGCCCCACCAGTCCTGGTCGTCCTCCTATACATATTTTCTTCATAAACTTTCTCTAACTTACATTCTTAAAGCATTAGTTTATATTCAACGTATAAATTATTTTAAAAAAAAAATATTTTTAAAATTCGTTAAATTTTTTCAACGGTTTTTTTTTTTTGTCAATGATTCAACAAACTTGTAGCAATAAATTTTATTATGACTATTTCTATTATCACTTAATTTTTTTATCGAATTTTATATTTAAAATTTTATTGCCAAAAAAATATTTTTTTTTTCTCATATTTAGGTGTAGGGGTAACCCCCTTACCTCCTTCCCTTGTATCCGCCAGGGCCGGTTCTAGGGGGGTGGGGGGGGGCACACACACACACACACACACCGGGGGGAGCCTGTAACCCCTACGGGGCGCGTCCCCAGGTGGCGGATCGGGGAATGCTCGCCAGATATGGCGGGTAGGAGGGAAATAAAATACCTCTCGCGGACCAACAGGCTGGGGGAAGGAACCCCTAGGATAAAAAACCAACCATGGGAGACGTCGAGAAAAAAAGAGAGTTTACGGCGCAGGGAGTCGGATATCCAGTGCCGGCGTCTGTCGGGGGTGAGCAAGCGGGCCCCGGGATGTCGTTATCGGATGACCGCAGTGCTACAGGAGTGGGAACCTTGGCCCCTGTAGCATCTAATACTACAAGTCAGAAAAGGAAGAAGGCCTATGAGAGTCTGGGAAAGATGATGGTCCAGCTCCTGGAATTCGTGAAGCCAAGGAATAATGTCCACGGGGAGATTAAAAGATTGGCGAACGCAATGAAAAGTTGCTATGACTCCATTGGGGGATGGGAGGGCGAGCCAGACCGGCTCGCTCACCAGTCCATCAGCACGCAGGCCACCCAAACCATATAAAGTGGTTATGGCCAAGTTAAGAAACTCCTACTCTAAGACACCGACATGCCCTGTTCTTCTCAAGAGAATAGTGGCTACTCTGTTTCCTGAACAACAGGAAGTTGACTACGGGATTGCCCAGGACCTGAAGGAGAATATTCATCCCATAAATGTCCAGGAAGTGCTGGAAGCGGCTGCCAGGGTGGGCAACAAATTTTAAAATTCTAAAATTTTTTTTATGTAAAACATTTACCCTCTCTTCCCACTCAATCAAAATTTTTCAATTTCCTCCACTAGCTTCAGATTTGTTTCTTTTTCGCGCATTTTTTTTGGAAAGTATCGAGGAAACCAGGCGACTGAGTAGCTTGGAGACCTGCATGTCCAGTCTCTTGGCCACTGAGTCGCGCAGTCGCCGATACTCGCCGAGTATCGGCGACTGGAGTTTCCCCGTGTGAATGGCGCCATTGGATTACACATGTCGAGTCGCTTCGCTACCCAGTATCCTAGTTGCTCGGAGATTTGAGTATCCCCGTGTGAATAGAGCCTAAGACTAACGTTATGAGTAGGACGTGTATGCGTTTCCTTGAATACCAATATTGATGGATCGTATTCTTTTATAAGCAGCTTGATTTCACCAAGTCGATTAAAAAATCCGTTCATATTCCACTGTAGTATTCTCTTTAAAGCCATTAATATAGTTGATTTGAGAAGAAACCTTAGTTAAGCCAGTTAGACATAGTCTACAGACTTTCACAAGCTACTGATTTGTTTTAAGGAAACGCTATGAAAAATAAACAAATGAGATAGTCGTTATCGACCGAGTAACGCCTTGGAGATCTAAGGCAGTGGTAGAGCAAAGAATGTCCTAGATCTTATCTCTCTTCTTTCTAGATCTTGAGCTTTTTTTCAATATCCATTTCTGTGTTCCTGCAAGTTGACCCGTCCTTGAGGGCGGCCGAGGACGGGATGTGCCAGCCACTTCAGACCCAGTTGACATAAAGGAATCATTATCCTCATCATCATCTGGTTTGTCTTGTGTAAGGGTATCTATGGGTTCCGGGTGTCTTATATTTAAATTTGTGGAAGGAATGTTGTTTTCTTTGGTCAGTAATAGTTTATTAAGTTGGTCCTTCAACGAGTTGACTTGTAGCGTTAGATCCCTAATCGTATTCTTTAGCTCAATACATGATGAACAAGAACTATTTGACTGCACAGCCCTCGCAAAGGTCGTGCTTTTCTCTGCATCAACCTTTTCCTTCCTATCGTATTGCAGCTTCGCAGCGTAATAAGATATTTTGATCGACTGACAGTTGTATTATATTCTTTTCTTTTAAAAATGCAGGACATTTTTTGTAAAAGCTTGGATGTGGTTGTTTGCAGTTCACACAAAAAGCACCATTTTGACAGGGAGTGTCAGTGTGCGCATTCTCCCCACATATACCGCATAAAGGGGCCTTGGACATGCACCTACTAGAGGAATGTCCAAAGGACTGGCAGGTGAAACATCTGAGAGGTGAGGGATAATATCTTCTAACATTTAGATTGTGAAACCCTACTTTAATTTTTAAAGGTAACGTAGGGGTACCGAAGGTAAGTATGGCCATTGGTGTAGAGAAAATTTCTCCATTTTCCCTTCTCTTAATCTTGTATACTCCCGTAACGTTTTGGTTTTTTAATTCCAGAGCAATCTCCTCTTCTGAGATTTCTACTAAATCGTGACAAAAAATAATTCCCCTAGAAGAGTTTAATTTAGGATGAGGTTCAATTTTAATCTTTGTTTCAGGGCCAAAACTGTCAATTTTCTGTAATGAACGAGTCTGCTTGTCAGAGAAGGTTTCAACTAGAATAGTGCCGTTATTGAGTTTTTTAATTAATTTCATTTCTCCAGCTACTAATAATTAAGAACCGTGGCTCTGGGTTCATTGAAATAATATTATCTGAATTGAAATTTATATGTTTTGGAAGAGAGGGAAAGCGTCCACCTGTCGTGATCGCTTTTGCGGTAAGCGATAGCTAATCATTTCCGAGTAGCCATCACCTCCCGCTGTAGATAAGGAGGGGGCTACTTCGCCCCCTCCTGGGCCTGGCATAACGCCGTTATGTTAGGAAATCAAAACTAAATAATAATGTTTAGATAAGAAAAAAGACAAAATAATATGAAATACGATACGAATTGGCCAGTGGGAAGCGGAGATAGGCGACACGTCCACACACCAAGGAAGCTTAGAGCGTACTGTCTTTATATATAAGTCTCTTTATATATATAGAGATGATGATGTCCAATCCACTACAATCTAATCCTATCATCATATCTAATGATGATGCTCCACTACACCGAGACGCTATCGAGTTTCTATATATTTTGATTACAATAGAATTTATAAGAAAAATGTTTAAAACAAATTTTACATTTATATGGTTTCTCACCCGTGTGACTTTGTAGACGTATTCCTTTTGATTAAATTCTTTTATGTTTTCGTAAATGGATTTTGAAATTAGACTTTTGTAAAAAAATTTAAAAATAAATTTCACGTTTAAATGGCTTCTCGCCTGTATGTATAACATGTTTTTTAAGAGAAGAGTTTTGAGAAAATGCTTTCACATAGATAAGGTTTTTCTCCAGAGTGAACCCGAAAATGCATTTTTAAAGTTTTTTTTTTTAACACTCACACTTTTTTCTCATTCACACTCACACTCACAGACACATTCACACAGTCTTCTCGGAAACTCAAACCATATAAGACTTTGACGATAACCGTTATATTATTAATTATATATATTTGGGGTCCAGGCATTCTTATTTAACCCATTTGATATCCAAATGCCTTAAATAAAATCATCGGACTTCCTGGGATCCGAACCCCCGACCTTTGGTATACAAAGTAGTTGCACTACCAACTACGCCAAGCCCGGGGCTATTTTAAGGTTAGATAGATTAGTATAATGTTTAAAGGAGATATCACATGTAAACGATTTCGCGTCAGAATGGGTTTGTATATGTACTTGTTAGATATATCAATTGTTTACTACAAATTTCAAATGGAAAAAGTTTTTCACCGTTATATAATCAGAGATGTGATTTAAAATTCATTGACTATCAAAATTGTTTACTAGAAATTTCAGATTTAAATGGTTTCTCTTTTTTTAAGATAAAATGATGTATTTTGGATAAACAATGGAAAATATAAAGTTAGGCGAAAGAACTAATGGTCTATGAACGAGCAAATGGAGAACGAGTTAAGTATCGTTCACTAGTCCTATTATTTACTAGTTCATCGTTCACTAATTCGTTCGTTCGTCTTCTAAGTAAACGAATGAAGATGAACGAGTGAACAACTAACGGGCAGCGAACGAATGAACATTCAATGAGTAAACGATGAAAAGCGCCCGGTTTAAACAAAAAAGTGAACTATGATCGAGCGAAGGATGAAGGATGACCGGCTCGAAGGAACAACCGAACGATGAACGAGTGAACGATTGATCGTAGTTCAGCACAAGCGAACGATGAACGAATGAACGAAGACCGGTCTGAACAAAAGAACGAGTTAACGATGTCACCCAGAAGAGAACGATGGAGAAGTGAACAATGAATAAATAAACGACGAAAGAATGAACGATAAAAAGGTGAACGAAGAACAAAAGAATAATGAACGATGTCGGGCTCAAACAGACAAATGAACGATGAACTAGGCAAGTGAATGATAAACGCTGCCCGACTTGAAAAAAAGTGAACGATTAACTAGTGAACGATGCCTGATTCTAACAATCGAATGAACGATAAACTAGTGAACCGAACCGAACACTCGTTCACCGTTCACTAGCTCGCCCGTTCACCGTTCACCAAATCTCTGGTTCACTAGTTCATCATTCACTAGTTCACTCGTTTATCGTTCACTCGTTCACTAGTTCATTCGTTTGCTCGTTCATCGTTCACTTGCTCGTCGTTCACTAGTATACTCATTCGTCGTTCACTCGTTCATGGTTCGGTCGTTCACTAGTTCACTCGTCTGTTCGGACTGGACATCGTTCACAAGTTCAGCGTTGGCTCGTTCACCTGCTCGCCGTTCGCTCGTTTGCTAGTTCATCGTTCACTGGTTCGTCGTTCATTAGTTTATCGTTCACTCGTCTGTTCGAACCGCGCATCGCTCATCGTTCACTAGTTGATCGTTCACTCGTTTACTACTTTGTTGTTCACTCGTTCACTCGTCCTAGTGAACGATGAACAAATCAACTAGTGAACTAGCGAACGATAAACGAGTGAACTAGCTAACGATAAACGAGTGAACGAAGATCGAGCGAGTGAACGAGCGAACTAGGGAACGAGTGAACTAGTGAACGATGAACAAGTAAACTAGCGAACAATGAACTAGCGAACGAGTGAACTAGTGAACTAGTGAACGAAGAAGGAGCGAGTGAACTAGCTAGCGAACGAGTGAACGATGAACTAGCTAGCGAACGAGCGAACTAGTGAACGATGAACGAGCGAACAAGCGAAAGATGAACGAGTGAACTAGCGAACAATGAACGAGAGAACTAATGAACGATGAACGAGTGAACTAGCTAGCGAACGAGTAAACTAGTGAACCAGCTAGCGAACAAGTGAACTAGTGAACGATGAACGAGTGAACTAGCGAACGACGATCGAGTGAACGATGAACGAGCGAACTAACGAACGATGAACGAGTGAACGATGGACAAGTGAACGATGAACTAGCTAGTGAACGAGTGAACTAATGACCGATTAACAGGTGAACTAGCGAACGATGAACGAGTGAACCAGCGAATGATGAACGAGTGAACTAGCTAGCGAACGAGTGAACTAGTGAACGAAGAACGAGTGAACGACGAACGAGTAAACGATGAACTAGCCAGCGAACTAGTGAACTAGTGAACGAGCGAACGATGAACGAGTGAACGATGAACGAGTGAACTAGCGAACGATGAACGAGTGAACTAGCGAACGATGAACGAGTGAACTAGCGAACGATGAACGAGTGAACGATGACGATTGAACGATGAACTAGCTAGCGACCGAGTGAACTAGTGAACGATGAACGAACGAGTGAACGATGAACTAGCTAGGAACGAGCGAACTAGTGAACGATGAACTAGCGAACAATGAACGAGTGAACTAGTGAACGATGAACGAGCGAACGATGAACGAACGAACGAGTGAACGATGAACTAGCTAGCGAACGAGTGAACGATGAACTAGTGAACGATGAACGATGAACGAGTGAACGAGTGAACGATGAACTAGCTAGTGAACGAGTGAACTAGTGAACGATGAACGAACGAGTGAACGATGAACTAGCTAGCGAACGAGTGAACGATGAACTAGTGAACGATGAACGAGTGAACTAGTGAACGATGAACGAGTGAACGATGAACTAGCTAGCGAACGAGTGAACTAGTGAACGATGAACGAACGAGTGAACGATGAACTAGCTAGTGAACGAGTGAACTAGTGAACGATGAACTAGCGAACGAGTGAACGATGAACGAGTGAACGATGAACGATTGAACGATGAACTAGCTAGCGACCAAGTGAACTAGTGAACGATGAACGATCGAGTGAACGATGAACGAACGAACGAGTGAACGATGAACTAGCTAGCGAACGAGTGAACGATGAACTAGTGAACTAGTGAACGATGAACTAGTGAACGATGAACGAGTGAACGAGTGAACGAGTGAACGATGAACGAACGAGTGAACGATGAACTAGCTAGCGAACGAGTGAACGATGAACTAGTGAACGATGAACGAGTGAACTAGTGAACGATGAACGAGTGAACGATGAACTAGTAGAACGAGTGAACTAGTGAACGATGAACGAACGAGTGAACGATGAACTAAGCGAACGAGTGAACTAGTGAACGATGAACGACGAACGAGTGAACGATGAACGAGTGAACGATGAACGATAGCGAACGAGTGAACTAGTGAACGATGAACGAACGAGTGAACGATGAACGAACGAACGAGTGAACGATGAACTAGCTAGCGAAGAGTGAACGATGAACTAGTGAACTAGTGAACGATGAACTAATGAACGATGAACGAGTGAACGATGAACGAGTCGGTTCGGTTCGGTTCGGTTCGGTTCGGTTCGGTTCGGTTCGGTTCGGTTCGGTTCGGTTCGGTTCGGTTCGGTTCGGTTCGGTTCGGTTCGGTTCGGTTCGGTTCGGTTCGGTTCGGTTCGGTTCGGTTCGGTTCGGTTCGGTTCGGTTCGGTTCGGTTCGGTTCGGTTCGGTTCGGTTCGGTTCGGTTCGGTTCGGTTCGGTTCGGTTCGGTTCGGTTCGGTTCGGTTCGGTTCGGTTCGGTTCGGTTCGGTTCGGTTCGGTTCGGTTCGGTTCGGTTCGGTTCGGTTCGGTTCGGTTCGGTTCGGTTCGGTTCGGTTCGGTTCGGTTCCGGTTCGGTTCGGTTCGGTTCGGTTCGGTTCGGTTCGGTTCGGTTCGGTTCGGTTCGGTTCGGTTCGGTTCGGTTCGGTTCGGTTCGGTTCGGTTCGGTTCGGTTCGGTTCGGTTCGGTTCGGTTCGGTTCGGTTCGGTTCGGTTCGGTTCGGTTCGGTTCGGTTCGGTTCGGTTCGGTTCGGTTCGGTTCGGTTCGGTTCGGTTCGGTTCGGTTCGGTTCGGTTCGGTTCGGTTCGGTTCGGTTC